>VZQC01005157.1:699007-713920 GCA_009823505.1 Rhizomys pruinosus | reverse complement strand
TTTTTGGTCTTTTCGAGACAGGGTCTCCCTATAGCCCCAGCTGTCCTGGAACTCACTCTGTAGACCAGCCTGGCCTTGAACTCACAAAGATCCGCCTGCCTCTGCCTCCCAAGTGCTAGGATTAAAGGCGTGTGCCACCACGCCTGGCTTTTTTTTGTTGTTCTTCTTCTTCTTGTGGAGTTTTTAGCATCCCTTAGGTAAACTATCATATCATCTGCAAAAAGGGATAGTTTTACTTCCTCTTTTCCAATTAGTACTCCTTTATTTTTGCTTTCTTGCCTTATTGCCCTAGCAAGCATTTCAAGCACTATATTGAAGAGGAGTGGCGATAGTGGACAGCCTTGTCGTGTTCTTGCCTTTAAGGAGAATGCTTCCAACTTTTCTCCATTTAGGATGATGTTGGCTGTGGGCTTCTTGTATATGGCTTTGATTACATTGAGGAATGATCCCTCCAGTCCAATTCCCTCTAAGACTTTAAGCATGAAGGGATGCTAGATTTTGTCAAAAGCTTTTTCTGCATCAATTGAGATGATTGTGTGGTTTTTGTCTTTAAGTCCATTTTAGAAACCTCAAGTAAAGATTATGAAAAACTTAAAAAAAACACAAGAGTGGAACAACCAGGAAATGTGGGACACTATTTAAAGACCAAACCTCCGCATCATAGGGATAGAGGAAGGAGAAGAATCCCGAGAATGGTATTGATCAGATCTTCAACAGAATAATAGAAGAAAACTTCCCCAAACTGAAAAAAAAAATTTTGTGTACTTTTCATACAGATCATTTCAACCAGTCTTGATCGTTTTTATATCCCCTTCTCTGTTGGCACCCTTCCATACACCCCCTGGAGTTCATATGTTCTGGCATTTGTGTTAGGACATACTGTGTCAAATCAATCTCCCCAGCCAGTCCTCCATGCAAGTTTATTCACTGAGGTCAAGTCAGCCTATCTGGAGTTCCTTATTAAGAGAGGGCCAGATCTTCCTCACCCAACAGTAATCAGCTGCCAATATTTCTTCAGCTAAGATTGGGTTCTGCTACCCATTTCTATAATTCTATGCTGTGTTTTTGTCTGGTTGAGCTTGCATGGGTCTTGTGCATGTTGACACTATTGCTGTAGGTTCATATGCACAGGGTCCCAGGAGCTCGTAGGATTCATTTTCCATATGGTCTTGCATCACCACCCTGGCTCTTATAATCTTTTTGTCTCTTCTTCTACAATGATCCCTGAGCAGGGAGTGAATGAAGCTGAATGTAGGAGCCCTGTCCACAGACTCACACTCTGGAGACTCCTAATCTCCATGGTTCATGACATTTTGAGTTCCTGGTCCCCCATTGCATGAGAGAGCTTTCTTAATGAGGGTTTAGAGGTTAATTAGTGTCCCTTGCTTCTGTGTTGCATAAACCTTAGGTATAGAGGCTGCATTGTGGATGTGCTGCTTATGCTTGTGCAATTCACAGAGAATGTCTGTAATGTGTCCAGCTGTGAGACTCTGTAATGTTTTTTTTTCATCTGACACGAAAGAAGCTTCTTTATTGAGTGGTATCTGGGGTGTTTGTCTGTAAATATCAGGATAATTATTTTGCAGTTAGCAAGAGATTACCATAGCCTAGGAACCTTGGGAATTTCTCTGTGATATATGACCTCTCCAGTCTTGTGTATATGCTGATGTTTACAGTAACACACATGAGCTTCCTCCTATTGAGTGGGCTTTTATTTTTGAAGCTAATATTGTAACACCCAGGGTTGGGGGCGCAGCACAACAGGATGTAACTTGGCTGACTTGAAAAGTAAGCACAGTACCTTGCTTAAATAGCCAGAAAGAGGCTGTGGCAAGGGTATTTGTAGTAATCACATAAAAGGGTTTTTTTTTTTTTTAAGATTTCTTTTCTTGGGGCTGGAGAGATGGCTCAGAGGCTAACAGCACCGGCTGCCTGCCATGAGCATGGACTAGCCTAGGCTAAATCCAAAGGAATCCAGGACACAAATAAATAATGCAATTCAATTTTATTAATTCCACACAGGTCTATTCTATAGTTCTCAAATCCTACTTCTATAGTTCTAAAAATCCTATTCTTATCCTGGACTGGCCTACTCCCCCAAGGCCACTCCCCTAAGGCGTCTCTTAGCCCCTTGGAGGTGATGGACATGGTCCTCACCAAGGAGTTCCAAGAAACCAGATGACTGGCTCCAGCAGATCTCTGGGTCGGTGCTGGGGCAATTTCCAGTTGATCCAGTCCAGGCAGCGTCAGAGGCCCACAGAGTCAGGATGTCCTTCAGGCAAACCAGGTGTCAAGGAAGCAGCAGGGCTGGGTTGTTCTTTAGCTGCAGTTCTAGACTCACACAGCGGGGGTCCTGGGAGTGGGGTGTGAGCGCTGACCATTTGCACTCCCTGGTTTAAATAAGCTGCAGCTGGGCATGTGGGGTGCCCTGAGTCTCAGGTGCTAATCTCATGCTTGGGCCAGGGTCCCCCTGCATGGCAGGTGGCTATCTTTCCTCTCTGGGGTCTCGCCTTGGACCCAGGACTGGTTATCAGGTCCTTGTGTTCCTACTGCCTCTGGTTACCTAATCAATTGAGTATGGTCAGCCTTTGGGCTCTACTTAGCCCCTCTGTGGCCTGCCTAGTGCTGAGAGCTTAATTCAAAAGCAGCCCTGAGTTGGAGCAGGCCTCTTGCTGAGCTAAGTTTAACATTTGCTAATTACTTTTAAAGTTACAGCATTTTACACATTCTCTGCTGTTAGTTTAATCCTAACTACTTATAATTTACACAACTTCTACATGTTAACTATACTCCTAACACTGCCCTTGTGGAGGACCCGGATTCCAATCCCAGGACTCACATGGCAGCTGGCAACCATCCTAACTCCAGTTCCAGGGGATCCAACACAACTTTCGGACCTCTGCAGGCACTTCAGGAAATGGGTGCTCCTACATACATGCATCCAATACATTCATACACATAAAATAAGAAATAAATTAGCTTACCACCTGACCCAGCCGTACCACTCCTGGGCATATACCCACAAGACTCATCTTACTGCAGACATACATGCATAGCCATGTTTATTGCAGCTCTGTTCACAATAGCAAAAAGCTGGAACCATCCCAAGTGCTCCTCAATTGAAGAGTGGATAGAGAAAATATGGTACATCTACACAATGGAGTAATAAGTAATAAATAAAACTATATTTTTTGTCTTTTCGAGACAGGGTCTCCCTGTAGCCCCAGCTGTCCTGGAACTCACTCTGTAGACCAGGCTGGCCTTGAACTCACAAAGATCCACCTGCCTCTGCCTCCTGAGTGCTAGGATTAAAGGCATGCGCCACCACACCTGGCTTATTTTTTTTTTTTTTGGTCTAAAACTATATTTTTTAAAGATTATGTTTAGACCAGTCACAGAACAGTCTTTTTTTTAAAAAGACATGGGGAAAGAATTCCAACTCTGGTGTGAAGGAAAATGGCTACAAGATCATCTAAAACTCACTGAAGTTTATATGATGGCAAAAAGATGCACTGTAAATAGTGGCAGGGAAGGTGTTTGCCAGAGCCAGAATTGTGCTTTGGCAATAGCAACTGCAGTTATAGTGTAACATCCTTAAAGTGTTCTAGAGGCTTCTAAGCAGCTGGGCAAGTATGAGAGCAGCCCAGTCGGCTGGCTGCTTCTCTGGGAGTCTTCTTCTCTAGGATCCAGAGTGTCAGGGAAGGGTCTGTTATTTGGGAAGTCACATTGCCCTTGCTTCCAATTTATTTAAGGGAAATAAAAGAAATGATACAATCAGTGCTTATACCAAAGACCTGTCCTTAATATTAGCGGGACTTTAGCAGTATTTAACAATGCTTTAACAAGGGCTTAAATACCCTTGGGTAGAACTGGGTCATCTTATCAATCTCAAATGTAATTGCACACATATTGTAAAAAATGAATGGTAGAATTAACTCGATGCCCAAGAGTATCTGAAAAGCTTGAGATAACTGTATTGGCTCATGGTTCAGGATCTGAGGGTACTTGCTCCCACAGCTTCCCAGCCGGTCCATATGCACCTGTGGCCCTCATGAAACTTCTTGATGACTAACCAATAGAAGAAGAAAAGTATGACTTCAGACTTTTTCTCATTTATTTTTACTTTTATTTTGTGTATATGAGTGTTCTGCCTGCATGCACTAAGTGTATTGGTGTCTAGTTCACTCATGCACGCAGTGCCCACGGAGGCCAGAAGATGGCATCAGATCCCCTGGAACTGGAGTTACAGAAGGTTGTGATCTGTGATGTGGGTGTTGGGAACTGAACCCAGGTCCTTTGTAAAAGCAGCTAGTGCTCTTAACTACTGAGCCATTTTTCCATCCACTAGTTATTATATTTTATTTTATATATGTATTTTGCCTACATTGTACCTGTGTATGCAATGCTCATGGTGGGCAGAAAAGGCTTGTGACACCCCTGAAACTATACTTACAAATAGTTGTTAGCTGGCATCTGTGCGAGGAATTGAGCCTGGATCTTCAGCCAGTTCTTCTGAATGCTGAGCCATCTCTCCAGTTCTCAGAGAGACTTCTTACTATGCAGGTTTGGCTAGAAGTTGATTGTCATTTCCATTTAGTACAATTCAAGGGTAACCTTTAAAGATACTTAATAGTGCTGTGGGGATAGCACAGCCGTTAAAGGCTGAGGCTAAGAACCACAAAAAACAATAATAAATAAATAAAATAAAGATACTTAACAGCTTGGAGAAAATTTTCCTTTTAGTATAAAGTATTTACTTTTTGTTTTGTAAAGAAATAAAAATAACCTTAGATTCATAGGTATAATGATTCACAAACAATAGCTAACAGGTATCTGAATGGCCAGAACATGGAAAGAATAAAATGTTTTAGGGTGACAGTTTATGAAAAAACTTTATATAAAACTTATTTGTTGGATTTAAAATGTAAATTTATTTTTTTTTCCTTTTTTAGCTATAAGTGATAATCCATGAGTACAAGCATCCTTCGTGCAAAACCAATCTACAGGCTGTTGTGTCCAAACCCCCACAGCCCCACCATCCAGTGGGGGGGTGACATGTTGTTTGTTCAATCAAGTTGATCAAATGAGTGTCCAGACTACATCGCTGTAGTTTCACCATTCACCCCAATCGGAGCCTTTACATTCTACCACGCCCCCTCTTCCGCAGGTTGTTCCCTAGGCTTAGAAAAGGGGCACAGGTGGATGAGAAGTAAAACAGTCCACTCTCTCTGGAGCTGTTGACTTGGACTCTGGTCAATTCTGGCTGTTTCCTTTCATGGGCTGACAGTTTGTCCAGGAGTAACCTTTTGATCCTACTAATGAAGCACAAGCAATTAGATATATAGGTATTTAAGCAGCACTAATAGTTATGGTAGGTTACTTTGGCATAGACACATATGTTTGGATGATATGTTAATCCATGAATTACATTTTTCCCCCCCTGTTAAATATGACAGGGCAGAGAAAGATGCAAGACAGTTATGGCAGAATACATGATCTGGGATGGGGTGGGGGTGGGGGGGAAGGGAAAGGGAAAAATGCCTGATCTGAATTGGAAAATGATGTACGAAATGCACAAAGCATCAATAAAAAAAATTAAATTAAAAAAAAAAAGATTGCAGACTGCTCTTGCAGAGGACCCGGGTTCGATTCCCAGCACCCACATGGCGGCTAAGAACTGTCTTTAACTCCAGTTCCAGGGGAATCCGAAGCCCTCTTCTGACCTCCGTGGCATTGCACATGTGTGCACCAATCTACTTGCAGACAGTACACTCATACACATAATAAATTAAAAAAATTAAAAGAACAAAATGTAAAATAAATGGATGACTTTCTAAGTGCATATGTGCTACCAACATTAAACCAAGAAGAGTTTAAATTTTTCTTTTATTCTAAAGTCAATAAATCTTTATTTAAGGAAAAAAAATAAAATGTAAATTTATTAGGTTTATTGATTTTGTTGTTCAAATAGTTATGAAAAATGAGTGCTGACATTTTGAATTAAAATAGAATGTAATTCTGATTCTCTCCTCAGGTCAGTTTTGCTTCCTTCATTTTCAACCATTACTTCTTGGTTTCTTGGCCTATTCATTTTTTAAACTATTTTATTTATTATTTTTATTTTACATGTATGAGTGTATTGCCTGAGTACATGTAAGTGGACCTGTATCATGCAACGTCCATGGAGGTCAGAAGAGGGCACCAGATCCCCTGGAACTGGAGTTAGGATGGTTGTTAGCTGCCACGTGGGTGCTGGGAATAGAACCCAGGTCCTTCGAAAAAGCAGCCAGTGTTCTTAAGAGCTGAGCCATCTCCCCAGCTGCAGCTTATTAATTTTGAATAACTTCTTTACTCCTGGTAATATTCTCTGTGCTAAAATTGTTCTTATTGTGCTAATAATAGAGCTACTTGAACTTCCAAATTATGTGTGTATTAATATAATTTATACAGGAGCATATATGCAGACATTTCCTTCTCATTTTTTCACATTTTACTTGGTATTAAATGTGATTCTACTAAAAAAGAAATAGACTCTTGTAGAGATCATGTCTATGTGGATCACTTTAGATTAATAATTTGTATGTATAAGCCCACTGAAAGCCACACATATTGGGTGTAACAGATGCTCAGAGAGAAGCAATGAAAAGCATGATCAGAATAGCTGTATGTATGTTGATGCTGTGAATTCTTGAGTTTCAACGTCATTGATCAGATGATTCAGTGTCTTTTCTTTCCCTACAGACATAGGACTTTTCTAAAATTTTAACTAGAAACCACATTAAATGACCATAGAGGACACCAGAGACTTTGCAACATGGTTCTTTCACTCTGAACATTTCTTTATAGCCCCCCATGCAGGGGTAACGTCCTCGTGTACTTCTGTAACCAGAATCCACTTATAGAAATTCAAATTCAGATTTCTGATTCTATGAGACACTTCCCCAAGATTTTATGGCTCACCACATCAATGTTTCCCTTTCATTTTGTCCTTTTGCATCAGCTTTCCAGTCTCTATCACTAGCAGCCTGAGACCATGGGTTCCATGTTCCCTTCATGCAAATGCCTTAGTTCACATTTCCCTGTGTCCAAAGAAAGTTTCTGATATTTCCAGCCAGCCAGGCAGACCCCAACAAGGATGTAGAGTGGTCCCCAGGTCAATAGTTATATTGAGGGTGGGGCCAGAACTGTATAAGACCATCTTCAGCCACCCTAATGCCTTTAGTGTATTTATGAACTCAGCCCGAGGTTAGGCAAGTATTCCCCTGAGGATGGCACCTAAGCTATCATAGCTCTCCAGAAGCGCAGAGTACATCTCTAGGCTTACCTGGCTCAGCCTAGCAGTGCGGTACAGCATGACTGACATGGAATTGTTTTCATAAATTTGAACACAGTGAGCCGGCAGCAAGGGCTCAGTGCAGACTTATGGGCACGGAGCCGTAAATTCCTGAAAACACAGTCCTGCAAGACCAGGGTCTTCACGGTGTCTATAACTTTCTCTAGCAAAACTCAGGGGGCTGGGTATATAAAGGGGTCAGTCTAACCCTACTCCAAATCACGTTTAGATGGCTTATGCACAGGCACTGGTGCACATACTTCAGGACTGATTCTGAAAGCTGGCAGCGAGTTCATCAGAGGACCTCCAAGGGGATCTGCAGGCACATGAGCACCTGGTCCAGGTGGCCTTGCAGGAGCTAGGCGCTATTCATACGGAGCTGCTGGAGGAAGTCCAGTTTTCAGAGCTGAGAAATGAATGTGGTAACAAGCTGTTCATTCTTCTCTGGGGAAATATAGTTAGACACACAGATTTGAGAGGAAAGGAGTTTGTCAAGATTTCTCAGCTGGCCCCAGGAAGAAGCAAAGTTTGCTAAGGCAGACAGGTCCCAGGGACAAGTCACTTTCACATCAACATCCAGACCAGTTTCAATATTCCTAGAACTGTGCATGAACAATGTTCAAATCCCCACCCCCTTTAGTATGGATGTAGCAAATCTTTATTCTTGTGTTTCTATGGAAGAAGAACATCCAGAATCCATACATAGAGTGGCAGAAGAAAAGGCTTAGTAACACTTACACTGGCTGCTTTGCCCCTCTCTCTGAGTATCCCACAACTGCTCAGTTATCACCCATGACCTTAGTGAGTAAGCAATAGCTGTTGTTCCAGACATGTTGCCAATTGAACAATAGAGTTTCCACCTCCCATTGGTCACCATCCTGAGCAAGCTCACCCAGCAAAGCTTACAAGGTACACATCCACTGTGTCTTCCTTTGGGAGCCTAGAGCGAAGTCTAAGAGGGGCTGGTCTGCACCATCACCCCTGAGGTCACAATGCATCTGCTGATTGAAGGCATCTATGAGCAGCAGAGGGACGGGCTCTGAAAATAGGTCTGTCAGAGTTGAGATAGCCAAGGCTTCGCCCCATAGCATGTTCTGCCCCAACAACTCCAAGAGTATGGATAGGGTCTGGCTGTTTATCCTAATTAATAAGCAAGGACAGGGTCCTTTATTCTCTGTGCTCCCCAAGTTTATCTGGCATGTATAGAACTGATGTCTGAATCCTATTAGAGTCAGGCAGTGTCTCCAGGCTCCAGGATTCTGCTTCCTGATAGACCTTCTTAGAAATAGCATAGAACAGGAAATGTATCTGTCATACAGATTACCAACAGAACAAATCCAGTTTGTCTAGTCTTGCTCAAGTAAGCCATGTACAGGACTGTGTAAAGGGTGGGGCCTGAAGACTGTTTACATGTGCAACAACATGAATTTCTACTCAGTAATAGTGATCTTACTACCACCAGGCTAAGTAGCTAAGCTCCTGCAAGTAATTTGTATCACCCTTGCTGTAGAAGGGACTGGCTTGCTATCTGGTGGCAGAAGGCTTTTCTAACATGGAAAATAAAATGGTATATCCTTGCAGATACTAATATTTCAATTGTGCAAACCTCTTTATTGTCCACAGTGCTCTCTTCATCTTTCCAAACACTTCATCTATAGCCAGGATATTCCACACAATGGATGATACAGTGAGTGATATATATTACAGCAAAGGGTGCATACCATGGACTTATGCTCATGTGATTCATCAGCTTTACCATATGTCTCTCATTGCCCAGAAAGCCAATGACCAAACAGAGTGGTGAGATGTCCTGCCAAGGCTACAATTTCTGTACAGTGTTTGAAGCAGCACTACAGGAGACTGGTTCTCTAACATAGAGTATAAAATATATTCATAAACCTGCAGTCAGTATTTATTGCCTTTCTCCTAGAGCCAGAATTAACAGGTCTCAGAATCAAGTTATTGAGGCAAAGATGGCCCCTCTCTGAAAGACACTACACTTCCAGAAGCAGTTTGTTCTTCCTTTCTTCAAAGGTTTTTTGGTGGTTTGGGCAACATTTGTGTATACAATAAGAATGCTTCCCCCAAAATACAGTTAAAGGCCTGCAACTAGGAGCTGAGGCTGCTCTCCAATGTAGAGTCACTGCATCTGAATTATAGATCAAAGAAGTTCATAAATACTATATACAAAATTTCAGGGAGTGTAATGCTTATTATAAACAGGTGGGCCTCAGGAAAGTCTCTTTGTAGTTGTTCTGTATGTCCAGGAACCACTTCCTCCTATTGGCCTAAATGGAAACAGATGTTCTTCCTGGATGCAAACGCTGTAATAACAAGGTTATAATATTCTGATTGGCTTTTTGACAACAAGTGTTTACCCCTAAAGCAGAGGATGACTGTAATTTCAAACTGCATGATGAGAAGGGAGAGGGAGCAAATTTCTACCACAAATATAAAGATACTCTCAGTTAAAAAGAGAAAAACAAAGGGAGAATAGATGCTAGGAAAACAAAAAAATTCTTTAAATTGATTTCTGGGCACTATTGATGACATGACATTGAAATTATTCTGCACAGACCAGATGTCTTGTAAATTGCTTTAGATTACTGTTCACCTTTGAGTTAACAAAAAACTAACAGCAGAATGCCATTTTATGACCCTCTTCTGCACAGTGGAGCAAAGGCTTGAAATTGTGGTGATGAACATTACCATGCGACATCAAGGCAGTGAATGGCTGTCTATTCCCATCTCTCATTCAAATTCCTCACATATATTAGCAAGGGTCACTCAGAAATACCCATGCTAATTAAAAAAAAACTATGATATTGAATGGTACAGACAGCCCCTTCTCCTGGGTGACTAAACAACATTTAGAGTTGCATGCCTTCCTTATTGTCAACACATTGCAGGTGTTGAGGGAATAGCGTTTCTAGTAGACACAGAAAACACCAGAGGGGATATGGTTATTCATCAAGGAAGTCAATGGAAACAAGCAGTTTCTGCATTTCCATCTTGGTGGAATATTTAAAGCTAACACTAAACAAGTGCATTAATGAAATTGCTTTATCACCTAAAAGAGGAAAAGGAACACAATTTTGAATTACAGCTTTATCTCGTTTCTGACTCTTCGAATGCACAAAACATTTATAGCTGCTCTCTTTATGGAGTCAAATTCATAGAAACTCCAGGATCTGTAAATCCGCAGACTCTGTATAAATAGATTTTACTTTAGAATAACTTTATTAGCAATTGTAGCATAAAATTTGTCATTAGCAATTACAGCATAAAATCACACTGCTTTGTCAGTATGACATTGAAAGCATCATATATGCATTTTAAATTTTTACTTGTATGGTGTACTAGACCAAAGAAGATTCATAGTACTCTATATTAATATAAATATTCTGTAGTAGCTGAGCATGGTGGCGCACGCCTTTGATCCTCGCACTCGGGAGGCAGAGCCAGTAGGATCTCCGTGAGTTCAAGGCCAGCCAGGTCTACAGAGTGAGCTCCAAGCCAGATGGGACTAAAAAAGGAGACCCTGTCTCAAAAACACCAAAAAAAAGAGAAAGAAATATTCTATAGTTCTTTACTCAAAATAACTTTAATTTAAATATATATATATATATGTATATCTTACAAATATATGTTGGTTGACCATTTATGTCACTTAATCAAATTTTGTTATTTTTCTTAAAATATTATATATATATATATTTATATTTATGAGTGCATTATCTGAATATATGTAAGTACACCCATGTCATGCATTGCCCATGAAGTTCAGTAGAGGGTGTTGAATCCCCTGAAACTTGGAGTTATAGGTGGTTGTTAGCCACCATGTGCATGCTGAGAACCAAACCTGGGTCCTCTGCAGGAGCAGCCAGTGCTCTTAACTGCTGAACCATCTCTCCAGCCCCTCAAAGTTTATTTTTAAATATAGATTCATAAAATCATATTAAAGGAATACCTTTAAAAGTTCAAATTAAATGCTACAACCCTTTCCCCCCTACTGGGTAAATATGTATTTCTGGCTTATTTTTCCATATTTTGTAGGAAAAATGCAATTCCCAAAGTTTCAAATCTACTAATTTAAAAATATTACTTTAAAATTATTTGAATTGGGTCATGAGATATTCTTGATTCTTTTGAACAAAATTCTTCTATTTGAGCTTCATAGATGGTTCAGTGGGTAAAGCACTTGCTTCACAAGCTTAAAGATGGGAACTTGAATCATGAGAACACAGGGAAAACCAGCTGTGGTTGTGCACCACCCGTCTGTAATGCCACTGCTCCCACAGTAAGATGAAGCTAGAAACAGAGTTCATGGAAGTCTGAAGCCAGCTAACCTGACATAAGCAGTGTGACAACAAACAGTAAGGGCCTCAAAGTAGAAGGTGAGGACCTACCCTGAGGTTGTCCTCTCACCTCTGCACCCCTGCCATGATGGCAGGTTTAAGTGCACACATGGACACACACCACCACCACCACCACACCACCACACTAAAAAACTCAACGGATGGCCTAGTGGTTAAGAGCTCCGACTGCTCTTGCAGAGGACCCAGGTTCGATCCCCAGCACCCACATGGTGGCCGAGAACCGTCCGAAACTCCAATTCCAGGAGAACTCCAGTTCCAGGGGAATCCGACGCCCTCCTCTGACCTCCTCGGCATTGCACGACACGGGTGCACAAACCTGCATGCATACAGTACATTCATACACATACAGAAATAAATAAAATTAAAAAAACTCAAGGGAAGATGAAGTGTGATCCACCAATACTATGCATAGCAAACATTACAGAAATAACCAGCTTGTGAATAAAAATAATATTTATTGGACTAGAAAATATTATTAGACAATCTTAATGCCCGGGTTCCTATCATAAAATAAGAAGATGGTTGACTGAAATATGTAAATTTCCTCATTCTGGAGTCATAAAAATGATCTCTTATCAGTCCTATTGCTACCACCTTGAGATCAGGAGATTCCTTAGAGACAGGGCTTCACAGGTTTTTATTTGTATTCATGATCAATGGCTGAACTCTCAGCAATATGCCAGCCTTTTCCACTGGTGGGCAATCGTCTGCTGTGGTTTCCACCCATGCCTTCATCTATTTCAACTGCATTGGTCTAATCATCTTTCCTACAACGATATACGAATAGTTCTTTCTACTATTTAGTTTTTAAATATCTGTATAAGGTAAGGGGATGACTTTATATTGTATTTTGTAGAACAAAATTATTCTATTTCAACCCTTTGCACTTTCATGGATTTTCCAATCATCTCACCAAGTTACAGGAGGGCAAAAATAAAAGTCTGGTGAGATTTTTGGCTGAATTTTTTTTCTTCTTTCACTGGCTACACTTTTTAAAAATATAGTTTTAATATCTATGAGTGTTTTGCTTATATGTAGGTAGGTACACCCATGTTGTGCAGTGCCTGTGAAAGTCAGAATAAGGCATCAGATCCCCTGGAACTGGAGTTAGGGATGGTTGTTACCCTCCATGTGGGTTCTGGGATTCAAACCCAGGTCTTCTGTAAGAGAAGCCAGTGCTGTTAACCACTGAGCCATCTTCTCCAGCTGTCACTGGCTACACTTTTAATCTTCATAGTATTGTATTTTTTGTTTTGCTTATTTTTTTTTATTTATTTATTTTTTTTGAGGTTTTATTTTCAGTCTCTAAATGTATTTGTATATGACATATAAATGCATCTTCTTAAAATGACTTAAAATTTGGTTCTGTAATGTTTCATTTGGGAGAAAATATAAATGACAGCATTTGGGACCTTGATTCTATGGCTTTAGCAGGTAGATTCTGTGGCTCCAGGGTACTCATTACTATGAAGATGTTGGGGATAGGAAAAATTCCATTTTTCAACATCTATTCTAGTTGAAACTGACATACCTATCATCATCAATACTTTCATTACTTCAATCTTTTTCCTTCTGCTAGTTACAACTCATTATTGAGACCAAAAATAAATACATATTCATGAACTGTGTGCAGAGATACAAGAACACAGTTGTTTTCAAATCACATTGACATTGCTCAGTTTGCCATACAATTAGGTAATTGGTGTTAGCACCCACAGATGACGGATACCATTCATCATTTGCTTTTCTAGGACTGTGTTACTTCACTCAGCATGATATCTTCTAGCTCCAACCATTTATCTGCAAAGTTCATGATGTCATCTTTCTTTACCACTGCATTGAACTCCACTGTGTACATGTATCACATTTTCTCTATCCACTCGTCAGTTGAGGGGCACTTGGATTGGTTCCAGCTCCTTGCTATTGTGAAGAGAGCTACAATAAACATGGCTGTGCATGTATTTCTGCGGTAAGATGAGTCTCGTGGGTACATACCCAGGAGTGGTATGGCTGGGTCAGGTGGCAAGTTCATTCCAAGTCTTCCAAGGGTTCTCAACACTGCTTTCCATAGTGGCTGTACAAGTTTACATTCCCACCAGCAGTGGATGACTGTTCCCCTTTCCCCACAACCTCTCCAGCACTTGATGTCATTTGTTTTCTTGATCCTGGCCAGTCTTATTGGAGTGAGATGATATCTTAAAGTGATTTTAATTTGCATTTCCTTTATTAGAGACATTGAACACTTAAGATGTTTCTCAGCTATCTCTAATTCCTCCCCTGTGAAGTCTCTGTTCAGCTTTTTGCTCCATCTATTGAGTGGGTCATTTGTTTTCTTTCTCCTTTGTTTTTGAGTAATTTATATATTCTGGAAATCAATGCTTTGTCAGATGTATCTGCAGTGAAGGTTTCCTCCCCTTCTGTGGGTTTTCTCTTCACTTCCTTGATTGTTTCTTTTGATGTACAGAAGCTTTTGAGTTTAATGAGGTCCAATTTGTCAGTTGTCGACCTTAATCCTTGTGCATCTACTGTCTGATTTAGGAAGTCTTTTCCTACTCCTATGCCTTGTAGTCTGTTGCCAACTTTTTCTTTTATCACCTTCAGGTTTCACGTTGAGGTCTTTGATCCATCTGGTGTTGACTTTTGTACAGGGTGAGAGGTAGGGGGTTAATTTCATTCTTCTAAAAGTGGTGATCCAGTTTTGGCAACACCACTTGCTGAAGATGCTGTCTTTTCTCCATTGTGTCTTCTTGGCCCCCTTGTCAAATATGAGGTGGCTGAAATTGTATGTGCCCAAGTTTGGATCTTCAGATTTGTTCGATTGGTCAACAGGTCTGTTTTTGCGCCAGTACCAAGCTGTTTTTTATGACTATAGCCCTGTAGTATAGTTTGAGATGTGGTATAGAGATCCCCCAAGTATTGCTCTTTTCACTCAGGGTGGTTTTGGCTATTCGGGGTCTTTTGTTTTTCCAAATGAATAAATAGTATTGTATTTTATCATTACAACTCAAGTTTTTTATTTCTTTTAGAGTTATTATTAAATAGCTATATTTGTCCAGAATATTTTGTCATATGTTTTCAATATAATGATTTGAAGTTGTTTATAATATCTTCTTTCACAAAGTCTATTTTCCATTTCTGGGATTATGATACCACTATTTCTTTCTTTCTTTTTTTTTTTTTTTGGTCTTTTTGTGACAGGGT
>VZQC01005157.1:680673-699001 GCA_009823505.1 Rhizomys pruinosus | reverse complement strand
TAGGATCAGGAATACGAATGATACCAAGTGCTGGAGAGGTTGTGGGGAAAGGGGAACACTCATCCATTGCTGGTAGGAATGTAAACTTGTACAGCCACTATGGAAAGCAGTGTGGAGAACCTTTAGAAGACTCAAAATGAGCCTGCCATTTGACCCAGTCATATACTCTACTGGGTATATACCCACAAGATACATCTTACTGCAGAGATACATGCACAGCTATAATTATTGCAGCTCTGTTCACAATAGCAAAAAGCTGGAACCAGCCCAAGTGCCCCTTGACTGATGAGTGGATAGAGAAAATGTGGTACATGTATACAATGGAGTTCTATGCAGCAGTAAAGAGGGACAACATCATGAACTTTGGAGGTAAATGGATGGAGCTAGAAGACATTATGTTAAGTGAAGTAACACAGTCCCAGAAAAACAAATGACAAATAGTGTCCCTCATATGTGGATGCTAGTGCCAATAACCCAGATATAAATATTTCTCCTAGAGAGGGATGCATAGTAAAAGAACAACAACAGAGAGACTGCACCAGAAAACTTACTGAAATGGTGAATTGGGAAGGGCAGGAGGGGCGGGAGAGGGACACGTGTGTATATTCAATTAATGCGTATTTAATTGACATGAGTTCACCAAGTATCCAGTTTTGCCCAGACACTGTCTACAGGTTACATGGTGTTTTAGGACTTAGTAAAAGTAAATATTTGGGGCTAGAGAGATGGCCTAGTGGTTGGGAGCGCCGACAGCTCTTGCAGAGGACCCATGTTCAATCCCCAGCACCCACATGGTGGCCGAGAGCTGTCTGAATCTCCAATTCCAGGATAACTCCAGTTCAAGGGGAGTCAGACACCCTCTTCTGACATCCGCGGCATTGCACGACATGGGTGCACAGACTTGCATGCAGACAGTACATTCATACACATACAGAAATAAATAAAATTAATAAAAAATAAATAAATAAAAAACAGAAGCTACCTACACAGTGCAGAGGCTAATGTTCTTTAAAATGGATTCTTTTACTCTTTTTTTCTTTCTTAGTCTTCTCAATAGATATCTGCTTTATTAGGCTTCAAAAATTGAGTGTTTTGTGAATGCTATTTCTCCTTTTTTCCTAATTATTCAATTTATCTTCTCATTTTTATTATTTTATTCTTTCTACCTTGAGTTTTTCTGTACTCCTCTGTTTGGTATTATATTATAATTTTTTTAAGTTTTATAATAAAAATAAAAAATAAGTTATTGACATTACCTCTATCTCCTATATTTTACTTATAAAGTAATGGGGTTTTAAAACTGTTTTTTAGTCCCGAATATGTATATTGTGATTTATTCTTAGATTAAGAATTGTGTGCAAGTATATTTCTATTTTAAATATTTCAAATAACTTTTAAATTAAGTACATTTTTAAAAAGAAAAAAATAATGTCTTTACCTGTTTTTTTCAACATCTGGGCATGTTTTATTGGCCTAGAATGTAGTAAATGGCTATAAATGTGCCATGTATATCTGTGAAGAATGCATATTCTCTAATTGTGTCTTTCAAATTTCCTCTGTGCTTATTGGCATTTAAATAAAAGTTCTACTATTATGACTTCTATAATTTTTCTACATATATCTAAATATATTACACACACAAAGACATATGCATTTTGATATTCATTAATATATATTCCTTTTTTTTTTTTTTTTGGTTTTTTTGAGACAGGGTCTCCCTGCAGCCCCAGTTGTCCTGGAACTCATTATGTAGATCAGGCTGGCCTTGAACTCAGAGATCCACCTGCCTCTGCCTCCTAAATGCTGGGATTAAAGGCATGGGCCACCACACCCGGCTATTAATTTATATTCTTATAGAATCCTATGAGAATTGTACTTTTGCCATTAAATACTGACATTCTTTGCTCTCTAGTATTGTTTTTACTTTAAAGACAATTTTATCTAATAGCTATCTAGAGAAATATGTATCTATGTTCATAACTATACCAAACAGTTTTATTTAGTATTGGCCTAATGTACTTAGCCTTTAATGTCTCAACTGTATATGTCTGATGAATACAGCTGTTTCAAAGATAGCTACCCTGATTTGGACACTTTATCCAAACTGAGAATACTCATATTTTGACTTGCATGTTGATTCCATTGACATTTATTGTGATTGCCAGCACATTTTGAGTTAGTTCTACCGTTTACAGCATTCTTTATCATAATCCTGCCTTTTTTCTGCTTCTTTGTAATTTTCTTCTCCTATTTCCTTCCAATTCATCAAGCACAAGTGTTCTATTTTACTTCCACAATGAAAAAGAAGTCATATATGCATTTATGTAGGGTAAAACTTCCTTTTATAACAGCATAAATATTTCTTTAGATATCTACTAGCACAGTAAGAGTGTCACTAGTCAACTAATGGATTTCCTTCACAGGATAAATCAAGATTCCAGGTACTTTTATTCTTTCTTGTATCTTCTGTGAGACTGACATGCTACCTACTGCACTAAGAAAGCACCTAGGAACACTTCTATAAAGAACTGAAGTATAAGGTTCAGTCCTCTTCTTAAGATCCTTTCCTTTGTGGCCTTTCCAATGGAAAGAATAATTAAATCTTTGTGTGTAGGTGTGGTGATTTGACATTTCAAATATTTGAATAATTGGTCTCTCTTTGGTTGTACTGTTTGGGAAGGGTTATGCTGGAGGAAATGTGTGGATGGGGATGGGCTCTGAGAGCGCTTAAGAACTGCTGGACTCCCAGTTTCACTGGCTTCCTGTGTCCGTTTGAAGATGTGAGTGCTCAGCTTTCTGATCCGGCCACCTCCTGCCACTGTGGCTCCACCCCTCGACCTCCTGGCCTTATGGACTCACCTTCTGGAACCATAAGCCAAATAAACTCTTTCTCCTACAAGCTGCCTTGGTGGTGGCATTTTATCACAACAACCAGAAAGTAACTACCTAATACAGTTACCTAAGGCAGTAGGTAAGCAGGGGAGCTGGGAAATAGAGTTGTAGGTGGTCACTCCTCTTGGTGTCAACGCTGCTGTACTGTGGGATCTGAACACAACTTCTTGCTATATGCCTAAACCAGTCCTGTACTTAACAAAATTGAAAGTTGTTAGAACTCTTTACCTACACTCAAACGTTATAAGTTATTTGGAATGCTTTAACTTTTGTTATTACATCCACTTTCACAAATTATCATTTTTCCATTATTTTAGCTCTTTTTAAAAATAATTGTGTTTTTATTATTTGTGTGTGCATGTGTGTGTGCATGTGCATGTGTGTGTGTGCATGTGCGTGTGCGTGTGTGTGTGTGAGTGTGTGTGTGTGTGTGCTGCATCAGCACCAGCTGCACGCAGAAGCAAACAGATGCCAGAAGAGGAATTCGGATCCCTTGGAACCGGAGTTACAGATTGTTGTGAACCACCATGTGGGTGCTGGGAACTGAACTCAGGTCCTCTTCAAGAGAAGTAAATGCTCTCAACCACTGAGCCATCTTTCCAGCCCCAGTTCTTTTTTTTTAATCTACCAACTCAATCACTATTATTATGTATTCAACTTTTAAAAGTAGATCCTATTTATTGCACTTTTTCAACACTACTTGATTTAATTCTTGTAATTACGCCATGGTGTTATACTACCTTTAAAATTTAGCATTCCTTATTATTCTTCCAAGAATTTGATTCATAAAGTCAGTGTCATGAAACCACCACTAAATCAAAGCCACAATGAGAAATGAAACCACCCATGTCAACATTGTCATCACTGGACATGTAGATCTGGGCAGGTCCAGCACCACTAGTATCAGATCCACAAACAAGCCGCCCAAAATTAATAAGGGTGCTGAGGTAGAAAAGGACTTTTTCAAGTAAGCCTGGGCTGTGGTCCAAAGGAAAGCTGAGCACAAACATGGTATCAGGAAACCATCTTCCCTGGACGCTGAGCACAGCAAGCACTGTGTGACTGTTAGGTGGCAATCACTGATGCCCAGGATACAGAGACCTCGCAAAAACCTGAGTGCACTCTCATCTCAAGGGGACTTGCTGTTCTGATTGCTGCTGGTGGTTTTGAGAATCTGAAACAGATGTCTCAAAGAACGTACAGATCCATGAACATTTCATTGTCTTAGATACTGGGTATGAAACAAGTGGTCTGTGCTCTGGGACTGGACTCCACTAAGTCACCCTGAAGCCAGAAGAGATATCACAAATACTCAAATTTTCTCTTTGTATATTTATATTTTACGAATTTCCAATCCTAAGTTTGTCTTAAGAACATTTTAAATTTCTGTTAAGAATGCTTGCTACTCTTCCAGAGGACTCAAGTTCAGTTCTTAGCACCCAGGTCATCAGCTCAAAGCTTCCTGTAATTACAGCTCAAAGGGATACAGCACCCACTTCTGACGTCTGTAAGCACTACACCTACACATGTGCATACCCAGTACACACATACGCATATCACACACTTAAAAATAAAATATTTTTAAAGAATGCCTAAAATACACAAATGTATAATGCATGCCACCAAGGAACTATAAACCAAATCTAGACAAATAATGGAGACTTTAATTAGAAATTTTCATTTACACCAGTGATTTTCACTTGGCTGCACATTAGACTTGACTGCGGGAATGTTAAACAAATAATGACAGGGTGCAACCTTGAAGGAGTCTAACTTTATTAGCCTGGACTGAAGCCTACACATGGATATTTTCATGAGCTCGGCGCTGCTTCTGCTGAGCATCTGCAATATTGAATTACTAATCTTAATCTCTTTAAAGAGATTGCTGGAGGGAGAGAGGCATGATAGAGGTAGAAAGAGCAGAAACTCTACAATGCAGAGTCCACATGCACGTCAGAAATATGACATCTAGTCCTCCGTAGTCTCCACAGCTTCTGATTCTGTATGTTTAGTTGGACCTCAAGGCTAAGCCTTGGCATAAACCAATCCAGTTCTAGTGTGACCTAGAACCCGTGTGCTGGGTTCAATAAACTGGGCTCCTTTCATGCCTTTTACAATAAGCTCCCTCCTGAAGTCTGTTTAAAGGCAGTATGTTTCTGGCATTATCTGTTCAGATCCATTTTCTGTCTTAATAACTGGTATCATGTCCAGTTTCCTCAATGACTGAAGCTCTAATTTCTCTTGCTGAAGGATTCCTTCTACATGGTCAGCATCAAGGCCTGTCAGATGGGAAGTCTGCCCAAGCTGGGTTTGCGTTCACACACTGCTACATCCTAGCTTTGTGAACTTGAGGGAAAAACTTGACTTCTGCCTTCCCTTAGTCTACTTTATGCTTTCATTTCATTTCTGTATAAACATATATATGAATATATATGCATGTAGGTGCATGTGTGTGTGTGTGTGTGTGAGAGAGAGAGAGAGAGAGAGAGAGAAAGAGAGAGAGAGAGAGAGGCTCCTAGCCAGAGAAAAAAGAGAGGAAAGAATGAGAGGGGGTGAGTACAGTCAAAGTACATGGAGAGCATGATATACTTGCAAGAAATTCTTTTTATGAAACCAAACACTAGAGTCAATGAATATATGCCAATAATAATTTAAAGCCAATGCACTCCTATCTCCCTCTGTCCAGTGGTTGTGATAGCATTGCCGCCTTATAGAGCCGATGTGATAACAAATTGTGATGATGAACGAAAGCTTCTTACTAAAACGCTCAGCAAACAATAAACACAAAATGCCATTTTTGATGGTGTTATTTTTGTTATTATCTAGTGCTCCTCCACCAAACTCGGTTTCCCCATTGCCTCACTTCATCAGAGGGATCTTTCAGATGAGGCACGGTAGCACTCTGTCGGACTCAACACACCCTGAGGCCTCCGTCCACCAGCTCTGGTACCACATGTACTTCCTGACCTAGAGCACTGTGCATTTACTTACTCAGTATTTACTGAGGGTCTAATGTTACTTAGGTTGTATGCTAGGAATGGGGCTTCGCTGACACTCAAATCCTGCCACAGCCTGAATCAGCACTTTTCACACCTTACCTTATGTCCTGTACAGAGAGGCAGGGATGTGAATTCTGAAAATATCCTCCTAACCACTTCTGAATGGTATCTGTTCACTTCACCCACCACGCACTCACACTCATACACAAACACACACACACACACACACACACACACACACACACAAATAAATAAATAATTAAATTTATTTTAATTATTTATTTAAAATTTATTTTAAATAAATAATTAAAATAATAAACAAATAAATAACTAACATTTTTTTGGTCTTTTTGAGACAGGATCTCCCTGCAGCCCCATCTGTCCTGGGTAGACCTGGCTGGCTTTGAACTCACAGAGACCTACCTGCCTCTGCCTCCCGAGTGCTGGGATTAAAGTTGTGTGCTACCATATAACATTATTTTTAATTCTTTCATTCTTCACTCCATAACCAGCTTCCCAGTAATGTGCAGGGACCTAGCTGCACATGCCACACACCCACACATAATTTCAGAGGAGCAATTCTCTCCTCTTGCAGCTTTTAAAGTAGAGGCCTACAATGCAAGTGTCTGCAAATACTCAGCCCTGACCAAACGGAACTGCACACTCTACCTATTTGGTGCATGACCATTCTTTTACTGTTGCCCTCTTGTCTTTAGCAACAATCCAAGAAAGAGGCTTTAATCCCATTTCAAATCTGCACCACATCAAGGTCAGTATCTCTTTTTCACCGAAGTCATAAATGCATTCAGTGGTTTTAAACCAAATAATAACCCTCCCACACATACAGGGTCTGACTTCAACATTATTGCTTTTCTTCTCTTTCTTTTTCAGGTCCATAACTACGTTCAATTACTGTTCCCTCCAGCTTCGGCAAAGCTGGGCCGCTTTCAGGGACAAGCCTTTACTGCCTGCCACCGCTTCTACCTTTATTGTCAGGGGCAATTTTAATTCATTTCATTTCTGTGTCACTGTCACTTCAACTTCTGTCTCTGACACTATGTAGTGTCCTGAAGTTCAGAGTTAATGTAGAAACCTTTGCTTTAATAGAAAAAAATAATGTTCTTTGACTTTTTCCTCTCACATTAATAGAGAGCAAGCCACAGCCAGCTCCAAAATTCAGCAAAATAATTTTTTTTTTTTCCAAATGCCAAGGGACTCTTCACTGTCTTTTCAGAAAGATGGTGAGACAAGAATTATCACTTACCGGAAACAAATAAAAGAAGAACAAGATTTTAGGAAATAACTGGATCGTTTTGCTTTTTTTTCCAAGGCTGACTTCCAGTTTCCAGTTTTATCACAGATTGGTGAGACCCGTGACTTCAGGAAAAGGTTTTAATGTGAGTCTCTCTCTTTCCTCTTTCTTGTCCCTTTGGAAAAATTGAGATACAGCTATTGGCATTTATTTTCCACTCGGTGATGCTTTAAGTTTGAGCACAGTGGAAAAAACATGGTACAAATTGTTACTGCTGACAATGGATCTGATCTTGTATTGAGCCAAGATGTACAAAATGCTCCCTGGGGAAGATAAGGGTTCACCTATGTGAGGTAAATGAATTCTTCCATAGCTCTAGGGAACAGTGAGATTGCTGTATTGTATACTGATGCCCCAAAGAATTTATTATCTTTAGCCCATTTGTGGATAACTTGCCCTGACTTGATATAGAATCCAGTCAATAATAATGTCTTTTTGGATTTACACAGAAAAATTGGATAATATGTGTAGTACTTTGTTTTTATTTTCGTATTGATAGATATCTTGTATGAAAGCCATAGAATAAGGATAGCCCTTTCTTACAAGGAATGTGTGTCCCTTCTCTGAACTCCACCAGGGTCTAGATTTGGGGAGGGTAGTCACTTGAGTTGGCATATAAAATTAAAAATTAAGGCCAGGTGTAGTGGCCACACCTTTAATTCCAACACTCTGGAGGAAGAGGTAGAAAGAGCTCTGTGAGATTAAGGTCAGCCTGGTCTACATAGTGAGTTCTAGGGCAGCTGGTGTTACAGGAAGACCCTATCTCAAAAACAAACAAGAAAAACATTGAAAGTCAGGAGAAAGGAAGAGAGAAACGTGAAACAAAAGAGGAAAATGCTGAGAGTAACCTTTCCTCATCCCCAGTGTCTGTTTCTTGTGTCTCTGTAAAGAGGGAAGTCATAGGAAGAAAGGAAAATTATAAAATTATAATTATTTCTCTGGGCCAATGACAATTTCTAGTAAGAATAAAAGGTAAAAAGAGAGAGCAGACGAATTACCCCACTTACAACCTTCACCTTCTGTGATCTTTGAGTCACTAAAGAATGGGAGGACTGGGGCTGGAGAGATGGCCTAGCGGTTAAGAGTGCCGACTGCTCTTACAGAGGACCTGGGTTCGATCCCCAGCACCCACATGGCTGCTGAGAACCGTCTTTAGCTCCAGTTCCAGGGGAATCTGATGCCCTCTTCTGACCTCCGCGGCATTGCACGACACGGGTGCACAAACCTGCATGCAGACAATACACTCATACAGATAAAAAAAATAAATAAATAAAATTAAAAAAAAAAAAAAAGAATGGGAGGACTTACTCCTACCAGGGTGGGGGCTTTCCCGAAAAGCCCAGGGGTCGACACCATTCCTTCTGATCTGAATCTAAGAATAGAAATGATGGATCTTGGTTTTACCTCAATTTTGCAGCAAATGCATTAAACAAACACTCATTTTGAGCTGAAAATAGGTCAGACATTTTCCCAAGCATTTGGCAAATTATAAATCAGTTAATGATGGAAAGTCTGTTGCTAAAGTTTGCAGAGTCTCAGACATTGGACTTTCTGTAACCTGAACTAGCTTTCTTTTGTAGACTCTGTAATTTCTGATGGTAAACAAATTTAAAGGAAAGTGTGGTGGCATTTCTTTTCTGTAGTTTATTTATTTATTTATTTATTTATTTATTATTTATTTATTTTTCTTTTTGAGACAGGGTCTCCCTGTAGCCCTGGCTGTCCTGTAACTTGCTCTGTAGACTAGGCTGGCCTTGAACTCACGGAGATCTGCTGCCTCTGCTTCCCCAGTGCTAGGATTAAAGGTGTGCCCCACCACGCCAGGCTTCTGTAGTCTTATATGTGTTATTTTGTTATATTCATTTTCTCTGGGGAAAAAAATGTAACCCCCACATGATACATGTTGAAACCATAGATTTCCAATGTCTTGTCTTACTCATTTCAAAGGGTGCTGTTTGAGGAAGATACAGAAACATTATACTACCAGAAAATTTCATCATCAAAGGAAATGTGTTGCAATATTATGGTCTTAACTCTAAAATAGAATGAAGAAGAAAAGAAGCAGGTATTAAACATTGGGAGTTTTTATAGCAATTATTTGGGAAATAAACATGAAAGAGTGTAAAGAGTAATTGGGATTAATCAGCCAGGATATTCCTGACTACAAATAACTCAAAACACCAACTGAAAGGCTAGGAAGATAGCTCAGTTAGTACCATGCTGTGTAAGCATGGTGGGAACTGAGTTCAGTCCCAGCACCCATGTGAAAAGCTGGACATGCTGCCCTGTGCTTGTGTTGGGGAGGTGGAGGCAGGAGGATTCCTGGCACTCACTGACTAGCCAGTCAGGCCAAATCTGTAAGGCCCTGGGCCCAGTGAGTCAAAACCTAAGGTGGGCGGATCCTAAGAAATGTCGCCTGAGGTTGACCTTTTGCCTCCACATGTATGCATGCATGTACACATGAAAACCCATAAACATACATACACACGTGCAAACATGTGCACACACCTGCATGCACACACACACATGCACACACACACCATACAAAACCTCCAAATGAAATTATTTTGATTTATAGGAAATTAGTTGTATCACCTAACAAAAGTTTGAAAGTAGAAAGTCCTGCACTTAGTTACAGAATTCAACTATGTTAAGTTTCTAGAGAACATTCTTGGTTTTCACTCATGGTCATAGTATGGCTGCAGCAGTTTGAAGTATCATATCCTCAGAAAACAACACTGACAGATGTAAGTGACAAGCTGTATTAGATTCATCCTTTTAAAGAAAGAAGACCCTCTGGGGGTGGGGGCTTCCATGAAGCCTCTGTTTCTGTGGATGGACTGTGGTATCACCAAATGGCCATGTCTTCTTTCTCTGAAACAATCATGATGAGCATCAGCATTTACTCTTTTAATCTGAGAAATGATCCAGAACATCCTTGAGAACCCAAGAAGAATAATGGTAAAAGCTATTTTCTTTTGGGGGGGGCGGGGGTAAAATCTATTTTCCGCAGGAGGAAAATTACTGAGGGCTCAGGCAGAACTGTAAGTGCAGCACCCTTCAGAGCTGTTACCACCCTGGAGGTCACAAAGAGGTAAGGAAAGCAGCAAAGAGCTAAGAATCACTTGCTATTGGTGGGAGTCGAAGCCTTCGACAACCAGGATGATATCTCTGTAGTAAGGATGCTGGAAATGTATGTGTTCATCTAACATCCCCTTCTTACACCTCAGGTCTCCTCCATAGACAGAATTCAAAGGAAACCAGAAATCATGGGGATTTGTACACTTTACCTGTATGCCAGCCTGGGCCCAGAGCAGGACAGAGAGTCCAGAGAGGCTAGAGCACAGCTCCAGAGAGACATCGTTATCCATCCCAGCCGCCTCTCTGGAGCACTTATGCTGTGCTGAGCAACATTAGTGAGCTACATGCATAAAACATGAGTATGAAGGACAATGTGAATGCAGGTAAACACTCTCTTCACCATGCACTTAATAAAGAGGAAGTGATGCTGTTTGCAAAGACTCTTGAGGAGAAATGATGGGAAAGTGCCCCAGAATGAGAGAGGCGGGCTGGAGGCACAGGGACTGGAGCTGAGCGAGGGAATGCTTCCAGATGTGGGGAAGAGACGGGAGTTTTGGCTGATTGGTGAGTAGCAGAAATCTATATTCGGTCAGGTTTCTATTCCACCAAAAGATACAAAACCTTGCATGGAGTAGTGATGCACACCACCTGGAGACACTGAGGCCTGAACTCCAATCTTAGCCAAGAACCCACACCAGACTTGACACTAAAGTAGCGCAAAACAGATCACATGGACTTGGACCATGAAATCTCAAAAGGCGCTAATGTAGGCTCGGCAGTTGAGCCACGCTGTATGACTCCTAGATTCGCGGAACTAGACTCACAGGTGACATTTAGTAGTGTCAGAAGATGAGGAGAAAATGTGAGAGATAAGGGTCGGTCTCATCATTTTACTGGATGGCAGCTCAGATTGATGTTTAACTTTTAGAATTTTTACTAGGTTGTGTTCAACACAAAGATTAATTTGGGGAGAATAAGCGTGTGTGTGTGTGTGTGTGTGTGTGTGTGTGTGTGTGTGTGTGTGTAGGGCAAAGTACAAGCTCAGATGTTATTCCTCAGGAACACCATCAACCTTTTAATTTTTGAGACAGGATCTCTCAATGACCTGGGGCTCAACAAGTAAACTAGGTTGCCTGGCCAATGAGCCCAAGGGATCCTACCATGTGCCCCAGGCATTGGAGTTACAAGCCTGCACCACTATGCCCAGTCATTTTTATATGCGGGTCTGAGCATCAAACTCAGGTCCATGTACTTGCAAGGCAGGAGCTTCACTGACAGCCATGTCCCAGTATGACCAAGATTCAAGAATTACTTAGAAAAAATACATGACTTATACCCTACCGTGATAAAGCAAAATCAATATCCTTGATATAGGTATCATCTGCTTTATCGTTAAAAACTGCTGGGCAAGACTTGCTGTCTTTGTTTTATTACAGTGAAGATAGCATTTAAAGAGTTCAGGTAACTTGCCTGTAAACATTCCCCTAGTAAGCCGCTGGCCTGACGATTACACCTGGAACAATGTGGCCCTGACGTTCTGCTCTCAATTTCCTTTCTGTACTACATAGCATTGGCCGAGGTGGAAATTTGCTCTTCCTTTCCAGGCCTGAACGAGAGTTCTATACAACATACCAAGTAATCTCACTGGATAATATTTGCTGAACTTATGCGTTAGGTCAATAACAATACCATAGACTTTTTTGTATCTTTATAAACATTAGGTACTTGATCTTTACACTTGACATCTGAATATAAGCCACCATTATCACCATCTTTACCATTTTACAGATAACAAAACCAAAGTTTAGAAAAAGAAAGTGGGGTGGTGGTGAGATAGCTCAGTGTGCGGGGGCGTTTCCTGCCCAGCTTTACAAGCTGGGTTGGTTTTCTGGGTCCTGCATGGTAGAAGGAGAGAACCAACTCTCACAAGTTGTCCTCTGACTTTCACAAGCACACCGTGGTATGCATATGCATACACACATGATTCTCTCTCTCTCTCTCTCTCTCACACACACACACACACACACACACACACACACACACAAATAAATCTTTTTAAAGGAGATAGGGTAAAGGAAGGAATGGGCACAAGGAATGAAAAGGGTAGCTGCCCAGTTTAATGAGAACTGAAGGCTTCTGTCTCTTGGTTCAGGACTTTAACCCCTCTCTTTTTTCAACATAACAAAATTATAAAAGAAAAAAACACAAAACAACCTTGGTTGCCCCTTCCAGGAGCTCAGACAGTGATTCAGTGTTTGTGCAATGAGACTGAAAAGGCTAAAGAGCACTGTATGTCTCCGTGCAGAATGCCAACAGACTGCTAATGGAAGCTGGGGAGAGTGAGTAAATGTCAGACAAGGATCAGTGGCTCTGTGAGGATCACTTACCTTTTCAGCCCAGATCAAAATCCCTAGTCCAAACTGTTAATATGCCTCCTCAGACACCAGATCAACTCCATTTCCATCAACAACATCAGTGGGGTGGTGAGAGGACTTCCTGACCAATGAGAACAGCAACCTCAGCCTCAAATACTGTGCCTCAGTGATCTTACTGTGCAACATGACAGAGTCTATTCTCTCTTCTCTTTCTTTGATGAGCTCAACAGATGCCACCTTATGGTCCTCAGAGCATCCAAAGGTGAAATTCGATGATTCAGCCTTAGAATGTATGTGTTATAACCCTCAGAGTCAATCACCTGCTGTCACTCAATTCTATTTTTGAAATATCCTTCTCCCTTTTCTCCACCACCTTTGCTAGTCTTTGTCTGCACTTAAGTGGTTCTTCCACCAAAGTTACTTTCATAGAAGAAAATTTTGATCTCACCATTTATCCCCTGTCACTGACATTCAGGTATTTTTAAAACCTCGTTTCTTAGTAAGGCCCCCAAGGGCTTCACAATATGGTTCCAATTTCCATAGCAGACCCATTCTCCTTCCCCCTTCTTCTTTACCATGGCCAAATATCTCTCTGATCATATAGTCCTGTGCCTTTCAGTATTACATTTTCTTTCCCCTTATTTCCTTCTTGCCTTAAGTTCTCCAACTTGCCCCATAGAAGCAAACTGACATATCATGTCACAATGAATCTTTCCCTAACTTCTTAAAAATTGGTTAGTCAATGACGTTGGAATTATACCGACATTTTGGTGTGGAAAACAAAACCAAAAGCTGGAGTTTAGGCTGTGCTCATAAGGTTCAGTTATTTCTAGGCAAGGCTAGCAGCCTATAAGGGAAAGGTCTGTAGAAGTTCTTTGTCCTGGGAGCCAGGTTCATTGCAATGGCAAGCCTAGATACCAAAGAGATCTAGTTTAGCTGGAAGCAATATGTATACTCCTGGTCCAAATCAACTTTAGACTCTTATTGAAGTCCTTGGTTATTAACATTATTAATAAGAAAATACTGAGGAATTTCTTTTACTGACAGCTCTATGGGTCACTAAAAACAGGCTCATAAATTATCTGGACACAGCCATGTCAAAAAAGGGATGCTTTCCTTAGAACAGAATATAGAGAGAGTTCTATGAAGTGTGTGGATTCATTGAACTAGCTCTAAAAAGCTAAATGCAGCTTTAGAAGCGGCAATGCTGGAAGTGCCGATTATCCGGCCTTCTGTCAGGAAAGAAGTAGGAGAGATGGGCACCAGAAACCCATCCGTTGCGGTGAAGCAACAATGAACAGTTTCAGTAGTGGTTATCTTTAAAGAGCACTAAGGCAGGAAAAGAGAAATGTGGACATAGCTACCTAACAGTTCAAAAAAGTATATAGATCAACACAAATAGAGGCTTCCATTGAGCCATTTGACACCTACTCGAAGTCTACTGTATGAATGCACCGTGCCAGGTGGTAAAACAGTGGCAGAGAAGACAGGTGAATTATAAACCAATGCACAAATAAGAGGGAAAACCATTGCTGCTTCAACCAAGGCAGTGAAAAATAAAGTAACTCCGGGTTATACCAAGTTCTGGAAGGGGAGCAGGGCAGGGGAAGAGCACCAAGGCAGGTGCACCTCATCTGGATGCAGGCTGGGGAAAACAAAAGACACCAAATGCTTGACAGGTTGTGGGGAAAGGAGAACACTCATCCACTGCTGATGGGAATGTTAATTCATACAACCACTATGGAAAGCAGTGTGGAGAACCCTTAAAAGACTCAAAATGAGCCTACCACCTGACTGAGCCATACCACTCCTAGGTATATACCTACAAGATGCATAGTACCGCAAAGATACATGCACATCTGTGTTTATTGCAGCTCTCTTCACATAGCAAAGAACTCTTGGAACCAACCCAAATGCCCTCAACAGACAAGTGGATGACAAAAATGTGGTACATCTACAAAATGGAGTTCTATTCAGCGGTAAAGAAAGATATCATCATGAACTTTGCAGGTAAATGGATAGAACTTCAAGCTATTATGCTAAGTGAAAAAACACTGTCCCAGAAAAGCAAACGAATGGTTTCCCTCATTTGTGGATGCTAACACCAAATCTCCAATTGAAAGGCAAGCTGAACAACATTAGTGTTATATTTCTTTTTATCTGAAAGCAACTATGTTGTTATAATGTAAATCTCTTAACTGTTCTAGAATCTACCAACCACTTATTTTCAGACTCTGTAATTACTGTATGTAGGTGGAAAGTACGTATTCATATTTTAGAGCAGTATAAAGTTAAAGGGGTAAAATGTGAATTCCTAAACATATTTTGGAATTAACACACAGTTTATTATCAGAGGTGATAATTTTTATGTATATGTGATGATTATATAGGCATATATATGTTGGAGCAATACAAAGAGGAGGGAAAAACAACAGCATAAAGACTGGGTTAAAGAACTGAATGATACAGTTAAACTCTGCCCAAAACAACAAGCCTCTGTAGTGCAAAAACTTTGGAAAGACTGAGAGAAAGATGCAAGACATGTATGACAGAAGGCATGAACAGGGGTGGGGTGGGGGCAGGGAGAGGGGAATGTGTCTAAATTGGACTAAAAGCTAATGAATGAAATATAAAATTCATCAATAAAAGTATTTAAAAAAATAAAGTAAGCTAATCTGACAGTCAAGGGTCAGGAGAGATCTCACCAAGATGCTATTGATCAGATTTGGAGATCATAAAGCAATCAGTTTCATGTCATGTTGGGGTAAGAACAGACCAGCACAGTGAAAGTAAAGTGCCCAGACCCTAAAACACTAATAAACTTGTCATTTCAAGGATCCAAAGAAGGTCCTAGAAGGAACTATGGTGGATGAGCAAGTGAGAGCAGGTAGGAGGTGATTCATGAAGACAGAAAGGCCATTGAGGAACTTATAGATCATACTCAAGAGGGTGAAATTTATTCTGTATACAAGGAGAGACTGTTGGGAAATCTTAGCAAGGAACTGACTTGACCTGAAATGAGTCCTTGTGTGCCTTGTTGGCTACTCTACAGAGAACAGAACGTGCATGAAGGAAGGAAGTCATTCTTAAAGCTATTTCTGTCTTCTTGGAAAATGGGGAACCTCAGACTTCAGTAACAGTGGAAGAGGTAAAAATACTTGGAGGAGGCAAGAAATAGTTTGGAGACATAGAGGGTAGGATTTGCTGACGTGTGGAATGTTGGAATGGAGAGAACAGATGAGAAAACACTCCAAAGAGTCCACCCAGAGTATCACTTTTAAAGGTGGCTGACTTTGAAAGGGGGTGATCTGAAAACACATGAGGGGTAGATTATTAACCAGGTGTTCTTTTAGAAGTTCAAGGTAGATGTCATGTAGGCAACCAGGTAAGAAACGAAAGCGTGTCTAGAGACTAGGGGGGAGATCACGGATTAACTTTAGAAGGTAGTTAAACATAAACAGTTCCAAAAGAAGAGAGGGAGATGGAGGAAGAAAAATGATATCCTATGACTTTCTAGGAGGCTGGTAGTTATTAGACACCATTATTGTTTCTTGAAGAAGAGTGAGATGGGCACTTGTGAAGAATGATGGGAACTGCACATGGAGACGGAGCTTGAAGGACAAAATTCCGAAGCCAGTAAATGCTGTCACAGTTGCATGTACCCTTTTTTTCCCTGGCCTGTGATTTATAATTCCACAGTCACAATAAAATGACTTTTGTTGAAAATGTCATTATTGCTTGGATTCCCTTTCACCTTCAATTTCTGTGTTGTCTCTTTCTTTAATCCCAGAAACATTCTTGGGATGTGTTATGATTTGAGTCCAAAATGCCACCCCAGGTTGATGTCTTGATCCCTAATGGGGATCTGGCTGGAGGAAGAAAGACACTAGGAGCAAGTCTTTGAAAGTTAATAGCCTGGCCTTTGATGCTAGCCTACCACTGCTTCCTGTGACTAAGCATGGCACTGCTACTGTTGGCTTAGCCTTTCCAGCCATGATAGAACACAGGCTTCTGAAACTATAAGCCAAAATAAGTTCTTCTTCTCTTAAATTATGTCTGTCAGGTATTTTGTCACAGTAATGAGAAAACTAACACAAAAAAAGAGTTGAAAAACCTCAGCATTTGTTTACTTAATGAAAAATATTTAGGATGTTTGAAAATGATAGAACCATATAAGGTAGAGTGCATAGCCTTCTGGGTACAGGTTTATCAACTCTTCTCTTAATCCAAAGTAGTCTGGTTTTCCTCCAGTATTATTATTATCTTCTGTTTCTGTGCATGAGTGCTAGGCAAAGCTGTAGGTTGAATCAAAAGAATCCTAGCAGGTAAAATTGAGTTTGAGTCAAAGGATATGTGAAATGACTGACTCCACATTATCACTAGTGCTAGTCCAAGAGCCACTGCACACATACATGGATTACACAACAGACAACTCTATTGTCAGTGTAGGGGAACTTTAGGCACTAAGGTGTGAAAAGCTCTAAGAACATAAACATGAGCCTGTTCATTTGTCTCATTCAGAATTGAACACTGTCCTATTTCTGAAGATGTGCAGGGTAGTCTTATGAAATTGTAGACCCTGATATGGGACCATTTACTTAAAACATTCTAAAATCAATTCTACTTTGAGGAAAAAGGACAAGGATCTTCCTGATCTCCTAAAGCTGCTACACAAATATTCTGAGATCTGCATGGCCAGGTCAAAAGCTTTGAGGTGGACTTTGTTTTCTTGGTCACAAAATTCACTGCCCCATGCTCACTGTGTAAGTCAACATGGTCTCTGAATAATGGAGACTCCAGTGAGCCTCTGTGAAGTCAAAGTGTCCAAGATTCATAGGTGCCCATGACTCTCAGATTCTACAACCATCCCAGGCAGGCACAGTGTGAAATTCTTCTAGACACTGCCTAGTCTCTGTCCTCCCATCATCATTAAGCTTAATGCCCCAGCCTCTGAGCCCTAATCTAAACTTCATGAATATGCCCACAGCAGGGAAAATATAGCACCATCTTGACCTTGGGCATTTAAAATTAGAGACCGTCTTTCACACCGGGGCCAGAGGGTCCGGCGGCTAGTGCTCTGCACCTTTGTGCGGGCCGCGGGGAAGTTACCTGGGCAAGCATCTGCCGCAGGTAGGGGGTCGTGGGTGGGACCGCCCTACGTCTTTCTTTCGCACCGGGGCCAGAGGGTCCGGCGGATAGTGGTCTGCACCTTTGTGCTGGCTGCCGGGGCACGGGCTAGGTCAGGCATATCTCCCCCCCCCCGATATTGGTGAGAATCCAAGTGGACCTTTTCTTGGAGAACCTTCAGAGCAAGAAGAGAAGAGTGGTTTACAAAATTGAAAACTAGACAAGTCAATACTCCATAAACTAGGAGGAGGAAAGGGGGGGAAAAAGGCATCTAAAGGAGGAAAGTAAAACTATCCCCTAACATAGTGAAAAGGTATTTGTGATCTGAACCACAAAAGGGAAGCCCACATGCCAGGAACAGGATGAAGGGACAACATGGGAAAGGCACAGGAAAATCCTGCATCAAGCACTATCAAACCAGTAGGAGATAGCTACAATGGGAACCCCTTGGAGGAGACCCAAGGAACAGATCTTAGAGGAATAATTGCAGACCTATGCAAAGAAATTAAAGAACATAAAGAGGAATTCAGAGAACTAAAGAG